>BPLR01003636.1:0-43876 GCA_021605095.1 Caerostris extrusa | reverse complement strand
GATAAGGGTGGCCCACCCCTAAATATTTTTTAAAATTTCTTTGGCAAACCAATGTAGTGGCAACAATGTATTGTTAATGTTTAGTTAAGCAAAATTGGCAACTTTATTATTGTTCTAAGAAAAATAAAGATGGTTGAAATTCCCGTGTCAGGATGTTTGTTCGCGAACTCCGAAACTAACCATCTGATTTTTAACTTTTTTTTTTTAAATGTGTGTTTTGTTCCAACTTGAGAGATAGAATAGTTTTTATTCAGATTTTTTCCGTATTTAATTGCAAAATCGTTTAAAATCTACCATTGAGGAAGGCGCCAATCTTGCAACCTTGAATTTTCGCCAATTTCTTTAGGGTTGCAATACTGCAATTAGAGGAATTCGTAGCTTCATTTTTCGAACAATATAATGACTATTTTATTGCTATTTCGATAATTAATTGCAGAATTTTATTTGCACTAATTTCATCGTTGGAGTAAAAAGTTTGTTTCCACCACAGACGAAAGATATACCACAATAAAAAAGGATGGCGCCGTGTCTCGATGCCTGTACTACATAACCGTAAAATTCTCATGTTCTGAATATTATAGTTTTATATACTACTTTAAATTTTGTGAAAATTATATTGTAGGAAATTTATATTATTTCTATGAGAAATAAATCAAATGTATGTAAGTATTACCCTGATTTGATTATCAATATTTTTTTTTTATTTTCTAAGTTTGAATTTGAATTGGAATAAAATATATGGAATGAAAAGTTGTGAATCAAAACATTGAACTTTTCTATGCTTAAAGTTTGTCAACATGTGTTGTATTTGATTAAGAATTCTAAAATGAAATGTGATCTAAAAGATAATATAATATAGACAATATAATTTTAAAGAAAGATGAATTTTCAAGGATTTTTGAAAAGTGTGAAAATGAAGTAAACTCTGCAATTATTTGATATAATGATAACATTAAAATTTTATAAAAGGTATTATAATAGTTGCAAGTTGAAAATCAAGGACATTTTATTTTAAAAACTTTGTTATTTGAAAAACAAAGAATTTGAGTGATTTAAATATTGTCGAAGAAAATTGATAAATAGTACTTTAAGTAGGAAGTTATTTAAAGACAAACAAAACAAATAAATAAGTGTTTATATTAATAAAGGAGAATTTAAAGCTCAATAACATTTTTATGTATATACATTTGTTTTTATTTATATTTAAAAGTTGGTTTTAATTATTTCTTATTTGAATTTTTATGCATTTTGTATTCATTCAAAACATCACAATAAAAATATATCTGTTCTAAATGCTTTGAAACTTCATGTAAAAGTTTTCTTTAAATGTATGAAAGGTATAGAACATGGAAATTAACCTAAATTCATAAATTATTTTTATTTTTAGTTTTTAAACTAAGAATTTTTGTAAATTTGTAAAAAAAAAGTTTGTGTCGACAAATTATAAGCATACAAAAAATGTATAAATAATTGAGATATAAATTTGAAAACAGTATATTACCTACATAAGGATATTCCCAGCATAAAAATACTTGCAAAGAAAAAAACTATTCATGTTTTATTTACTTTTGAATTATAAAATTTTGCAACAATATCACATTTTTGCAATGTTTATCCATATTTTAAAGAATAAATTGTATAAAGAATAGTTAAACTTGATATTTTTATGTGAAATTCAAAGGTTTTGAATATATTTAATCAAAACACTTGCAAAAAAGGCTAAATATTTTAAATTCAGGTCATTTCATATTAAAAAGCCTTTGCAAATAGCAGGAAGTTGTAAAAAAAGTTTGTCGAGCAAATTTTTTAACTTTTTCGAAACAAAGCTCAGAAAATATTTACAGCTTTAAGGAAAAACAAAACTATATTTTTTAATAAATAAGACTATGAACTTGATAATTCAATGGCATTTTAATATTTTTACAACATTTTTAAAAAGTAATATATCTAATTAAAAGTTTTTAGCTTTTTCTCAGAATGAATTTTTATGCTTTTTGTTTTCATGTGAAACACCATAACACAAGTAATTTTGATCCAAATGCTCCAAAAACTTTGTATTTATGTTTTTCATAAATGTTTACAGGTAATAAACCTCTGAAATGATTATAACTACATAAATATTTTTTATTTCAATTGTTAAACTTGGAATTACATGCAAATTTTGGAAGAATTTTGTGTCGACAGCATTTAAACTAGCACAAAATAATAAATAATAAAGATATAAATTTACCAGAGGTCTATTCACTGTAAAATGTTAGTACAAAACAAATACAAACTTAGAAATTTAAAAATATTGATTTGATTTCAGGTTTTGTAACAATATCAATTTTTTGGCCATTTTTACCCTTATTTTAGCTAAAAATTAAAAAAAAATAATAATGAAATTTTTTTATGTGAAATCATTAGTTTTTAGATACATTCAATCCAAAAATGTGTACAAAGATAAAAAATTTCAAAAAAAATTCCTTCGAAGGTGTTTTTGTGTACCTTAAACGATCCGTTTGCATTTGTATTTTATTGTGAATTTTTTTTTAAAGTCTTTTCTTATTATATCCCGATTTTTTTTTAATTGTATTGTATTTTTTCAATTATCATTTTCAGTAAACGACCACCAAAAAAAATCTAACCTCAGAATCCGTGTTTCTCCCATGGGCAGCTGTATGTTGCATGCTCACGTGTTCGAAAACCATCGAATTTATTTATTTCGACGAAAGACAGACTAACAAGAAATATTGTTCATCGCTTAGTTCTTAGTTAAATGAAAGTAATGGTTATTAAAATTAAATTAGGTAAAAGAATTATAAAACAGTGTTAAAAATAAACATTATCTACCTCATTCATTAAATTAATAAAAATTAAACATTTTCTATTCGTTGAAACTTCATTTGATCTTTTCATCATTCTTTACCAATCACTTCCTTAACAATACCAATTATAGCATCTAATAATTGAACGAAATACAAGAAAGGCACAGCAACGCGTGGCCGGGTCTTCTAGTTGTCTTATAAATTCAACTTTTAAATGCTACTTTTGAGTTACTTATATATGCATTAGTATGTAAATTTCTTCAAATGTAAAGGATTATATAAAAAAATTTATGTTATGTAAGTAATTAAATTTATCTTTGATAGTAATTTGTCTTAAAAATTTAAGTATTACTCGTATATTATAGACATTTCTTTTTTTCATTGCGCAACATCCCCATGGTGGGCCAAAGCCGTGCCTACTGGCAGATTTCGAAACAGGGAGATGTTTTTCTTTTTCACGGGGTAGTGTTGTCAGCCCCTCAATCAAAGCTCTCTGTCATATTGGACCGGTACCTATAGTTTAAAGTGGATTCCTAACCACTACAAGCATCTGTGGTTCCTCCGACTCGGACCCGAAATCTTCTGCATCGAGCACCAGAGCACTAGTCACTCCGACATCAGGCCCATTATAAACATTTAGCAATCTTAAAAAATCAAATAAAAACACTTCTCATCCCACTTGGCAATGACGTATGAAAAATATTACAAAAAAGAATACATATATCATAATACATACGTATACATACATACTCATATTCAATCTTCCCATATTCACTCATCTTTCTTAATAGCTACTACTCATCATACTCGTTCACTCATTTTTCTTAATTATTTTCTAGTAATATTAGTTAATGAAAATATTATTATTATTTTAAGATTGGTGAGAAATTAGCTTAAAAAGTTTTCTAGGTAGATTGCTTTTTAAGCAAGTGCAATTTCTATTTTTTTTTAGATGACCACTTTATGCTGTTTCGCTATCGTTGTGGAAAATGCAAGGTGAAAAACAAGTTATTCTTGCATAATACTTAAACAAAAGAGACATTAAAACCCCACAAAAATTAAATATTTAAATTTTGGTTTGCATTCAAGATATGCAACATTTTGGCATTCATTTTTAGTTGCAGATGCAAATTAAATTGAGAAGACGGTAGATGAGGAATGAAATGACTCACCCTTTCAATGTGTCTCACACTCGACTGACTTTCTTGTAGCGGAGGTTGGGGGAGGGGGAGGGAGCGTTGAAAGCAAAACGTTTCATTTAATTACAGGAGGACATTCCATTCCACGGGTGCATCCAGGCGTGGTAGCGAAACCGTATAACGGCGGGTCTTCTCAAGGTAATCCTGGGAAAGTGCTAATTGAAAAAGAGAAAAGTTGCGAAAACGCCTTCCGTGAAAAGGATTACCGAATGTCAACGAACCGACGCTTGTTGTACAAGATTTCTTAAATAATAACAGTTGTAGAAACAATTATAATAAAATGATGCACAAAATAGATTTTCCTTCAGAATACATTCTTTTGCATATCATATTTTTAAGCGTTTAGAAATGTAACACGCGTCTTTAAACATATGTTTTAAATGTAAAGGATGTGAAAAAAATTGTTGTATAATAAGTACTTTTGTGTACTTGCTCATCTACTTTACTGCCTATTTCACCAATAAATGCTGTTACAGTCTAGTTGGAAAATCAAGTTGTATTAAGGATACTAACATTTTAATTTTTACTTGAAAAAATATTCAGTATATCGGCTCTTCTCAAACTATGAAATCCGACTTTCAAAGAGGACTCGAAACAGATTAGAAAGGACAAACTAGCCTAAGTAACTAGCTAAACTAAATTACTTACCAAAATTGGTACTTTTAAAATACTGTGGATACCAATGTGAAAATTAACTATATATGTTTACATATATTTAATGACTTTTCTGAGTTTTTAAATATCATCCAATATTATGGAATTTTTCCCACGGTAAGAATTTTAACATTTCCTTCCCAGAAGAGAGGAATACAGCCTGAGTAAAAACTTTAAGGCCAGTAAAAATTTTTGAGAAAATGTAAAATGAAATAAAAGGGATTCAAATAATATTAATTATTAAAGTTCATTGACAAGAAATAAATGCTGTAAACATAATTTGTAAATACATAATTATGAGAAACATGTGGTTATTTACAAAGTTAGTATTTCTGCCTGAGTAAAAACTTTAAGGCCACCAGTCATTTTTTAAAAATAAATATAATATAATCGTGTAATTACCATTGCAACTACTAGCTTGTGGCAACGCTGCAATTTTCATATTTGTCATACGTTTCTTCGAAGTATTGGTGATCTTTGTGAAGATGGCGAAGGGTAAGAAGTTAACTGATCGTGAAAAGAAGACAGATCGAAGCTTTTGTCTTCAACAGGAATGAGTAGTCGTGCTATTACGATAAAGATAGATAGATCAAAGACTGTAGTCAACAATTTTTTAAAATTGAAAGAGAATTATGGTAAAAAGAATACTGGGGGAAGACCTAAAGCTTTGTCTTCGCGTGATGAAAGAAAAAAAGTTTGCCAACTTGCATCTACTGGAAAGTACTCAACCAGGAACTAATTCCGACGACAGGTTTAAAAGTTTGTCAAAAAACGATTTATAACACAATTAGAAAGTCTGGAAGGTACACTTATACAGCAAAATTGACTAAGCCTCAGTTACTGCAGAGACACAAAAATAGAGCGTTTGAACTTTGGCCAGAAAGTCATGACCTGGGACAACCAATGGATAGAAATTACTTTTTCTGACGAAAAAAAATGGAATTTGGATGGACCAGATGGCTGGAATTTCTACTGGCATGATATAAGAAATGAAAAAGAAATATTCTCCAAGCGCCAATTAGGTGAAGGGTCTGTCATGACTTGGGGCTGTTTTTCTTACAATGGTGTGGGCTCAATTGCATTCGTTTCAGGTAGAATGAATTCACAAGGATACCAAAATGCCCTAACAAATTATTTTTGTCAAATGCTGAATGTCTTGCTGGAGAAAATTGGAAATATCACCAAGACAATGCACCGATCCATTCGAGTAACAGCACAAAAAATTGGTTCCAAGTCAACAATGTTGAAACTGTGAAATGGCCAGCTAGATCAACTGACCTCAACCCAATCGAGAACCTTTGGGCTGACTTAGCAAGAAGAGTTTATGCAAATGGGAGACATTTTTACATCAACAACAGAGCTGAAATCTACTATCGAAGATGAATGATATAAAACCGAACCCACCCTTTGTCAAAAACTCGTTTCATCCATGAAAACAAGAATATTTGAAGTAATTCGAAGTAATGGCTCCTACACAACCTTCTAAGGATTTGTAATTTTTTTCTTATGTGTTATTTTCTATGTTGGCCTTAAAGTTTTTACTCAAGCTCAAATATTCATCTGTGTGGCCTGTAATATTTTCTAATAATAAAATATTTGCAAATTAATTTTTCTATTTTTTTTTTTTTTACTTTTTATTTAAGCTCAATAATTATCAATCAAATGGTATTTTAATTCTTCAGCTTAAATGTATCCATTTTCTCAAAAATGTCAACTCGCTTTAAAGTTTTTTACTCAGACTGTATATATTCTTTGACAAATACATAATAACAGCCCATCACTCAAATTTGACAGCAGATAAGCAGTGCTGTGAATAGTTATATTACATGCAGTTAGTGTCTTGTTCTAATGAGAACAACCTGTCTCCTCAAATCAGATAGCAGATATTTTAGTGTCGTGTATAAATGAGACTCATGAAATCAGCGAATGTCTGCGCATCTTCACAGAGATCATACTGATTGAATATGGACTACACCATGAATTGTGGCATCGTGATTGGTAATAGACGGTGGGCTGAGAGAATGTTTACTTCAATGAGAGGGAAGCTGATGGATTTTTTTAAAGGGAGGTTTTGGAGAAGAAAGAAGAGAGTTCTGCAACGAATCGTCAAGAAATGTTGTTTTTCACTTTTTCTCTGAAGTGACTGAACTGGCCGAAACTACCGTCTGTTACCAAAGTGAGCACTTTGTGGTTTCCGGGTATCCCGCCGTGTGATAATTAAGGTTTGCCACACCACGTATATGTATTCGTTGTAGACTTGAGAACTCTGGTAATCACCGTCTTGAGTGAACTTCAATTGTGATTAACTGCAATTAGTATTAACTCAGAATTCTGTATATATATAATATTTGTAAATAAAAATTAAAGTGTTCCCATGAACCTGAAAGTGGCACTCTTCTTGAAGTCGTTGTAGGTCTAGTAAAGGCCGAGACGTTACAGTATGTATTCACTTTTCCATGTAAGAAATTTTGATTTTCTTCGTAACAGCATACTTGCATTTTCTTTTTTTCTTATTTATTTTGATTTTTATTTCTTGGAAGTCATTATTCAAATTAAATATTTCTTTAAAAAAAAAAATCATGATGTTATGTATTTGAAACAAAAAGGCTAGGTCACCCACTAAATAAATTATTAATTTTAAATGTTTCACTAATTTAAGAAAATATTTTAAATACTCTTAGTTGATAATCGTTGCATAACATTACTGAAACTAACATTTTTTTAAAGCGTTATACCCGGAATCACTGTGTAAATAAATATCCATCATCATCATCATCATTAGCTCAACAGCCCCATGGCTGCTGGCACATTCCGAAATATGAGATGTTTTTACAGAATAGGATTGTCAGCCCAACGCTCTACGGTCATATTAGACCAGGACCTACAATTTAAAATGGATTCCGAACCACCTACAAACATCCATGCCACCGGCCGGGGCTGTAGAACGAACCCTGTGGCATCCAGCGCCAGAGCGCTAGTCGCTCGGCCTTCAGGCCCCCGAAATAAATATTACTCTTTTATTATTATCTAGTTAATAAAAGCTAAACAAAATTAAGTATCACGTATGATATAGCATTTAGAATTATTAGTGGTAGGAAACAGAACAAATTTTTCTCCTATTAAGAAGAAGAGTCATAGTTTGGCATATGAGCATTTTGCAAAATTATTATAAATTAATTCATTATAATATTATCATATATTTAATCATTATAAATAATAATGTTTTTAAATAGTCTCCTTTTTATTAAATAATAATGAAATAGTATCTTTTCATTACAAAATCTAAAATGTAATATGCATAATTTTTCGATTTGCAAATACCATTTTCATATAAAATTAACTCCTTCCTCCCTCTGAACAATAAAACTGCGAAAAAGATGCTAAGAACCTGACTGCGTTCTTATCAGCTATCTTTCCATTTACCTTTATTATTTATATTTGTTTATCCGATTGCCTTTTGGTAGGTATGCAATGGAAAAGGTGAACTCTTTCAAATAATAAAACTCATTTGCGTACTTTAGGTATACGAAATTACCTTGCTCCATACAGCGGCTTAAATGTTTTTGATACAAAAATGGATAGCTAACTTCTTTTAGTGTGTATTAGTATATTTTTAAGTTTTATTGATGATATGAATTCTTTTTAAATTATGCATTAGTATTTATTACTAGTATGCTTTTTCTTCTTTTCTCATTTTTCATCAGTTTTAAAAAAAAGATACAGTTAATTGAAATGAACCACCTATTTTCATCTTCTATTCGCTAACTATTTTGTTGTGCCGCCATCTATGAGTTATTTTGAACTATTTTTGAATGAAACAACGGAAATATGTTGACGATAATATGGCGTACGTAGTTTTTATTTTTGTAAAAATCAGATATTAATTCTAAAACATTTTTAAATCAGCATGCATCTATTTATAATTGTCAAAGTACGACAAAGATTTTCAATATTTTAATTATTACATAGCATTTGTATCTCGAATTTAATTTCGATATAAATTCCTTTGCAAATAAATATTTGGTTCCGACTTGCGGCCCAGTGGTAACGTACGCAAGTGAGTAGAAGTGGGATGAGGTTGGAATCCGCTGGCGATACCCAGTGTAACATTGCTTTCATAAACGAGAGACTCGATGGTGATTGTGGCAATGTCAATGTGACATAACCATTTCAATGGACAGTAAAGGGAGTTTTCTGTGTTTTCCTCCCATACGACACGCAAATGTGGGTGAGTTACCGTTCAAAGTCCACCGGAAGGTTATGCCCTTCCCTTAAATTTATCCATCGATGAGCTATTCGAGGTCCACTGGAAAATTGGCTGTATAATTAGCATACATTTTTACAACATATATTTTATGTGGAATCCTTGTATTCGTACGAATGATTGTATCTCTATACATCATTATGTCTATCTTTTTCAAATGTCCTTGTATTTAAAAACCTGAATCCAAACAATTAATCTCATAGCAATACAAAGAACGTCATTATTATTTTAATTTGTGATGAATATCTCTTTTTGTATTTCTAGAGAAACTTCTCAACTCCACGGACGAGAACTGCGGAGGGCTTCTTTTCTCTCAAACAGATATTCCAGGTAAAAAGAAATTGTTCAGCTTCTTTCGACCATTCAATTGAATATAAAAATGAAATCGTGGTTTTTAAAGTGTGCTGTTTCTTGTACAGGATGACAAAGATCTGCACACGAGTTCGTGCAGAATGATGGCCTGGCATGTCTCGTCAAAGTAGGCTCCAAGCAGACCAAAATTATCAGAATTATATTTTAAGAGGTGAGCACATTTACTTCTCATTGCATTGCCTGTTTTGAATTTTAATTACTGAGCAAAATTTAGAATGAGCATCGAAAATCAATCATTAAAAATATTTACATTAAAAATATTTTACTAAAATAGAGTGTACATTTATACATAAAAGAGTGTTTATTTTTTTATAAATATGGCATTTGATGATTAAAAATTATATATATTTTATATTAAAATTATTATTTCCTTTTATAAAATAATCAATAAATTTCCAACATAACGACATAAAGAAGACCAACATGAGATAACAACATAAGGTCTTTTTTTTTTGGACGCGAAGAGTTGAGAAAGGGTGTGAAAGCCAAGATAATACCATAGTGGGTGCAGTGTGGCACAGCTTTCCATAGTGCACACAAGCTAACGTTGAATCTTGCTTCTGCTATCCCTGCTTTTAGTAGTAAATGACCTCAATTTCAAATGCACTTGAAAACAACACTTTAGGTGCATAATATACCATACAAATCATGCGAATAACTTGTATACTTTCCATTTTTTCAGCTCTGGGTCAGGTGGATGCTGTATGTGGACGGAATGAATGGAGTGATCGAGCACATAGAAACCATCCAGTGGCTCTATTCTCTCATCTTTCCAAGGTGAGTAAGCACGACATCTCTTTGTTGCTTTTTTGTGTGCAGTGAGATGGTGCGGGCGAAGTGAATATTTTTTTTTTCATTCTCTTCGCAGTACCGACTGGTGGTGAAGACGGCCCTCAAGTTGCTCCTGGTGTTTGTCGAGTACTCTGACTCCAACAGCCAGCTGCTGATGAACACAGTGCGTCTCGTGGACTCGAAAAAGGTGCCCAGAATTCATTGATTTCCTTTCTTTTCGATAAATAAATAGGTGACATTTTTTCATGTACTTTTGTTGTTCTGTTCTTTGTATTTCCGTTGCCAGTTCGAAATGGCCAATACACATACTCAAATGGTGGCAGTTACTTTTTTTTTTTACTGCCTGGCGGAAATCTGGCGCCAATAAAAAAATAAGTTTTTATTTAATTAAAAATAACTAATAAGAATTGTTTTGTAATTTTTGGCTACAAACTAAATAGGAAATAATAATTCAAAAAAAAAAATGAACTTTTAAGTGTTATAATTTTTAAATTTGGGAAATACACACCGGCATTCAGCAAATCTGATTTTAAGGTAGAATATATTTTATATAGAGATTTGGTTTTATATAGATTTTATTATATTTAATTGAACCTTTCTCTTTAATGTGATTTATATTTAAAAGTGTTGCAATTTACAGACAAAACTTTTTTATATATATATAAAATTTGAAAAAATAGTATTACTTTTAGTTCTTGTTCGATATTATTTGTTACTTTTATTTTAATGGGAATCTTCATTTCTCGTGGTACCTGCCGTGGTCTAACATAATGAATTTGCTCAAAAAGAAAAGGACCTCGGCTGGATATGGAGCTGCTAGTTTATGCAGTGACTCTTATTAATAAGGTAAAGATCTATTTTTTAAATCACTAAAAGTGACCTCATTTTCTGGCCATACTATTTCCCTCATAAGAAAAACAATGTGCCTCTCTCACAGCATCGTCATTGTTATTATAATTCCGGGTTTCTTTGAAATGAAATGAAATGTCCTCTTGCAAAAATGCGAACTTTCTAATCAGCATACTGTTTTTTTTTATGTTCTCTTCCGATCCTGTTTCATTTAATCCAGGCCCATTCTTGCATACAAAATGATCATCGCTACCCATTGTGAGCTGTAAAAGGTTTTATTTCATTTTAATTCGCCTCATTATCTTCAATAAGATTGTACTGAAAACATTATCCTACTTCTAAGTCGTGTCAGACTTGTGATAAGGATTGTCTCTCGGAAGAATGCACTGGGAAAAAAAAATACACCATGCCCGACCATCGCAGCTGGAAACGCGCCACACAGTGAGCATGAGGGTGGAGGTTCCAATCTGCTGGGGTTTTGTTGTAGTGAGACACTGTTTCAAAGAGGGCACCTTGATGGCGTTTGTGATGTTCAGCATCTTGCCTCATTAGCCGGACTACGTGGTGAGAGAGTTTTCAGAGTTTTTTACGGAGTAGTTTCCCCTAAGTCCTCACATGGGAATTTACCTTCTTCTTCAGCGACACGACTTGGCTCGTGTCGCTGAAGAAGGAGGGCAGTGATGGAGCATTGATGAGTGATGGACTTCAGTGATGCACTGCTCAGTGAGAGCGTGATAGAGCACCCGTGGGTAGAAGTCTACCTACGGTTGCTCCATCACAATAGAAGCTGCCCATTTTCTATCCATGAGTAGATTACTCATGGAATCATGGAAATGTCTGTACCACACCGAGGATTAGATGTAACACAACAATAAAATACACCGTTGATCACAGGCTGGCCATGGCAGTTGATTTTGAGGGATAGACACATCTAATATTTAACTGAAAAATGTTCCTAGTTTCTTAAATGTTTAGATATTATCGCTAAAATAAAAACAAAAAAAAACATACTTTGCAGACTTTGAACGGCATTCTGACCAGGACACATACTACGACATCGTGGACCACTTGGAAGAGCAGGGGATGGAGGAGTCATCAATACTACATGTCTAAGCAGGGCACTGATCTGGATCTCCTGCAGCAGTTTCAAATATACGAGGTCAGTTTCGAATGAATGCAGTTTTTTAAAAAATCAATCATTGTCCTTTAGATTTGAAAATTTATTTAATCTGATTTTATTTTTTATTTGTATTTTAAACACTGTAAAATAAATATTAACCTATATTTTTTAACAAACAATATTGTGTATTCTTTACCGCTCTTTTTAAGAACACTGAATTCTTGAATTATCAAGTTTATCAACTGTGTAATTAATTATAATCACAGTGCAAATCCTTTAAAATACAGATGAGAGATTGTTTCTACAAAAGATAAAACAGTAAAAATTATAAGTGATTTTTTTTCCATTAGTATTTGTATCTGACTATATTTTCCAGACGTTACGTATTATCTGTAGTAGTTGACACTTATGTTTGTGGCAATTTAATATTTCAATTTTAAGCACTTTTCATTGAAGAATTTTATAAAAACAAGTCTTCGCACATTTACATTGAAAAACACTTTCCCCAGAGATAATATTGATTCTAATTGATCAATGTTCATTTTTTCTTCACCATTTCTTTATTAAGACGTTTTTTGTTCTTTTTACAGGCTGTTCTCAAACATGAAGACGGTGTACCTGACACTAAACCCTTACCTTTGGATGCTCGCTTTAGGTAAATATATTCTTAACGTTTGCATCTTTTTAAATCGCTCAAAAACTGCTTTCAATTTACACCATGACTGTAACATTAAAAAAATGTTCCTTTCTATCATCACTTCTAAATGGGAATGGATTTCTAAAGAAAGGGGCAAAATCTGACGTACAAAAAAAAAGTTATTAAGTTATTCGATCTATTATGAAATTAGTCATCTCCGTTTGAAATCAATCTTTAATAAAGAATGTATCAGGTGCGCAACGTTTCTGGATTTCTTTATCAGTAAAAACATTTCAAATTTCAAGAGAAATATAAAAATATTTATTAAACTATCGTCCCTACCTAGCTACACATTTTTGCTACCTATCTGGCATTACATGGATACCGCGAAGATAAAAACGACGCGTCTTTGGACTCAAACCATTCATCCAACCAATTTTTGCACTCCTTCAAACTTAGACAAGTGTAGGTCAGCCAAGCCATGGGCCATCAACCGAAACAAATGATAATCAGTAGGGGCCAGATCTGGGGAATATGGGGGATTGCGGTAGCAGATCCCATTTCAGTGTTCTGATGGTGTCCTGAATGAGAGAAATGCGATGGCACGGAGGTTGTCGTGCTGCAATATCACTCGTTCGTGTCTCGTGTCTCATACTTGCCGTTTTTCAAGCAATGTTTGGTTTAAATTATGAAATGATTAATTGTTTGATTAATTTGATTAAATGATTAATTTGTTGTCGGTAGCAATGTCCGATTGACAGATTTGCCTGGGTTTAGCAGCTGATCATCCGAGTGCATCTTGTCCTCACAGTGTCAGAAATCGTCACTTCTCAAAAAGTTTAACCAATATTCACAGGTTAGTTTCCTATGGTGCAAATTTTCTGTAGGCCTCCTCAAGCAAACGAAGAGTTTCAGCTGCACTTTTTTAAGATAAGCAGAAAAAGCAAAAGCTACCCGTAAATCTTGTTTATTTGGCACAAAACTCGACATCTTCGTTGTTAAAAAATGTTTTTACGTTGTGATATGTGTTGGTATTACGGCTGATTGATGTTGACAGATGTCTAGAAAGAACACAACTTCGGACAGGTATATCCATTACATCTACCGTTAGCGCCATCCCATGTGTGAAACTTATTGGTAGTATATTTATACTTGCAGTATTATAGTACTTGCATTATATAGTATTTATACTTGTAGTATTATATAGTATTTATACTTGTATTTATTTTTGTAGTATTTATACTTGTTGTCATTACGGTTGATGTTGACAAATGTCTAAAAGAAAACAACTTCTTGTAGGTATATCCATTACACACGAGCCATTAGCTCCATTCATCTGTGAAACTTATTGGTAGCATTTATACTTGTAGTACTTGCAGTATTATTGTAGTATTTGTACTTGCTGGTATTACGGTTGATATTGACAGATGCGTTCTGGTAGGTATATCCATTACACGTACTGTTAACGCCTTCAGTGTGTGAAACTTAGTTGTGCATCTAGTACATAAGATGTTAATGAGAGTCAGTCATTGTGTAAAGTCGATTAATGAGTTTGTGCATATGCTCTTTATATTGCATTCTTTGACAATTAATTTATTATGGTCATCATTATCACCATAGAGCAGGATTAATTTCAAAAGAAAATCGCATATCTAAACCAACACTTTTATAGTTCGAAATTGGTATGAATGCCTCTTTTGCACTCAATTGTTACTGAAAAGTCCTTATAAAATGCAATGGTGAATACTGTGTGTGGTCGGTTGATATAGAGTGTTTTCTGAAATGCCGCCTCAATTCAGCACGCAGAGACTAGTTCTGAAGAATATTTTCGTTTTGTGTAGGCAAATCCCTCGCAGCCGGAAGTCCCTGTCAGACGACAACGACAGAAGGAAGAGCCGGCGTCACTCGGTGGGGACGGTGAGCAACGGGGACGCCCCGAAGCCCCTCAAGTTTCACAGTCGCTCGCTCGAGAACACACCTGAGGAATTGCCTTACAACTGGCAGGACAGGTAAGTGCCCTTTTTTTTTAATTGCTTTCTGTTTGCGATAATTGACTTCGATATACTCTCACCCACATGGGGTTGATGAAAATATTTGTGAAAACCGTACAATCTATTACATTCCGCCATAATAAATAATTAAAAAAACAAGTAATATAAAAAAAAAAATTAAGTTAATTCTACTTTTTTTTTCACTCTATTGTAGAATGTCCTTTATAAATAATTTTCATTCATTTTTTTTAAGTTTAAATGGCGCCATCTATTGGTAGATATATGCAACTTAAATCTAAAAAAACTAAAATTAATTAATTAAATTTAATTACTGAATTGATATTTGAAAAACTGTATTAACATCAAGTGTCATCCACTACAAGTTAAAAAAAAGGTGTTTGAACTTGAGTGGATGAATAAA
Source organism: Caerostris extrusa (assembly GCA_021605095.1). Classification (NCBI taxonomy): domain Eukaryota; kingdom Metazoa; phylum Arthropoda; class Arachnida; order Araneae; family Araneidae; genus Caerostris; species Caerostris extrusa. The sequence continues at coordinate 28,770 of BPLR01003636.1, read as the reverse complement.
AAAGTATTTTATTTACGATTGAAAATTTGAACAAGATATATATAGGGAGAGTGTGAGCTAATAGAAGGAATTGAATAACAAATAATAAAATACCGCCATAAAGAATAATTAGAAGTGACTTGCATTATATGGCATTAATTTTTTTTTAAAATTAAGTAGAGCCTTTTTATTTAAAAATGACATTCATGATATTTTCTGTTTATTTATTTGGTACGCTTACTTTTTCATTATATTAGATTCCTGCTTCTGACTATATCTTTTTATTAGTTTGTTATTGTTCATAGTTGTTACAATAAGAAAAAGTATTCAAACATAACAAGAAACGGGTGCCCATTATTAGTTTCCATGGCCACATTTAAAGAAAAAAAAAAATAGGGGTTGCATATACGTAAAATAATAATAATAATTATGAATTCAAAATTTTTGTACATAATGTATAATTTGGGACATGCCGCCGTAATAAATAACTAAAACAATGCCATAGCATATTAATTTTCGATTTTTTTTTTTAATCATTGCGCAGATCAAAAAGTTCAGGTTAAAAATTACGTAGAATATGTATAAAAAATTAAAAATATTAAAACATCGTTTGGTTGTTAAATGAAATAAAAAGTTTATTATTTTTTTTTTTTGTAATTACTATTTCAAAATAATAATAATAATAAAATAAATACATAAAGTTCACAATGTTCAATAGAAATTTACGTTTGCATCTGCGACCCGCGTTTATAAATAACATTCAACTATGGATTGGTTAGCCTTGAAATAAGACAAAAATGCTAGAATCGTCGAATTATTAAAAACGCAATTTTAAATTAATGTTTGGTATTGACCTCGTTAATTACATTTCCCCATTTATTTTCGTGTACTTTGCAGGAACCAGAACCACATCGAACCAAAGAAGAACCACCAAATGAACGGCCACATGAAGATGGCAATGGCATGCCTGAATCCAATGGTATGGGTAAGCATTTAAATCTCTCATTCCTGGTATCTATATAGTAAGCATATGGTGAGAGAAATTCTAACGAAATGTGTTGTTGTGTCCGCAGGCCACGAGTTCAACGGCATCACCCCCCTCCCTGAGGCGGAGGCGGGAACAGGACGCCCGCAACAAGTCCCTCATCAAGGAGCAGGAGGAGAACAGCCGCGCCTTCCATCGCTCCGACAGCCTCTCCTCCTCCCAGTCTGCTCTCGGACGAGCCACTAGTCAAGGAGGACTACAAAACCGGCCTGTGAGTAGTCCCTACGTTCCTCTCTAGAAATGCAATGCTGCAGATTAAAAACGGTTTACACCAACAAGTAAAAACTGAAAAATCTGACCTCTCATAATGACCTCAATACTGCTTACAGAATTTTAACTTGTATTTCAGCAGTCCTCTTAATGCGAAACCTCTACGAAAACCTTCTTATTCAATAGGAATAAATGTAGGATACACATCGGGTAATTGGAAAGCTTAGCTTTCAGGTTGTATGCCGATGATAATTGTTATTATATGTATACTAGCAGAACCTGGCGTACGTTGTCCTGCCGAAAAAATGCTTTGTAGAAAATTACATATTGCTAATACATTCTCCATGTTCCATTATATATGCATACTAATTATGGATATCGTTTGAATGATGTATATAAAGATGAAATGCTGCAGCACCATCTGGTGACAAGTAATAATAAAATGGATAGCGTGAACCTATTTTCCATACTTGAATACATATTATTACCAATTTGCATTGCGATTGATTGAACGATTAGAAGTTGATACACTGCAGCACCCTTTAGTGGCGACTTACAACAATGGGGATACCATAAAAACATCCTCCATGTTATGTCAAACACACACAAAAAATTACCCATCTTTACTCTCTAATTCTCGGTGTAAATTCAGTGTATTGATTCAAGTAAGTTACACTTGTAAGTTTAAAGCTGATTTATAGTGTCTAAAACAGATTTAAATCTATCTTATTACACCCTTTGTGTTTTTAGTGTTTCAAATTGCATAAAGCAGAGAAGGAGTAGTCGCATAAAAATTAAGCCAGTTTGTAGTTGCCTTGGCATATCAGCATCATTTATTTATGTTTGATTTATTAATTTTATTATAGTCCTGCTTTTTTAACTGGGAATGAAATATTTTACCGTTTCTTTTTTCTTTTATATATTTATTTTTTTTGAGAAGTATTGGATATTTAAAAGGCATCAACTGTGCCTAATTATAATTTGGTATATCTCCGTATAGTAATTCTTTTTACATATGATCTCATGACTTTTCTTGCCTCTTAGATAATTCCCTGGTGGATCGGCATCGGTCTCGATTTGAAAACCACGTCGATCAAGAAAACAGGAAAAAATAACGAAATCACAAAATGAAGGAAGAGAAGCTCAAAGAAGACAATTCCAACAGCAGACCTAGCACATTGCCCTACAATGGATTAGGCAACAACAAGAAATCATGGATGCTATCCATGATGTATGCTAAGAGTCAAGAAGAAGAGGCCAAACCCAACGACAACAACAACGTCAGCAACGGCGTCGAGATTGTCAACAATAACTACATAATCTACAACAAAGCCCGCGACGAGACCATCACCACCAATTGCAATCTCAATAATCTCAAAAGAGAGGGCAGTGTTAAGGACATGCAGGAGAAGTTCATTTACAGAAATGGTGATAGCGGAGTAAGATCTCCGACTTTCAATGACAGGATAGGAGACCCTAGTGGGATTATCAGCAGGGCGAAGGAAGGTCTGGCGTCCAGCAAGGCTCCTTCCAAACCCACTTCCCCTCTCTCTCCGTCCGCCTCTTTTGTGCAAGAGATGTCCAAAAAGCCGGACAGTGACGTCCAGTGGGAACAACTCATCAAATCTGTGAAAAGGCCATTAGTCATTAATGATCTGGATTTCACAGATCTCAGATCAGAAGAGGACATAGACTTCCTGGGGACTTTAGAACCCGAAGTGGGATCAGACATGAATGGGGGTCCACCTCCCCCTCCTCCTCTGCCTCCGGGGCTGGGCCCTCCACCACCACCGCCCCCTCTTCCCTTGGGTGCTGGGCCCGTGGCCCCACCCCCTCCTCCCCAGTTGTTCAATAATAAATTACCAGCCCCTCGAATGAACGGTTCTTCTGCGCCTCCCACGTGGCTAAAGAGGAATCAACATCAAAGTGGACAGGAGAACTCTTCCTCTGTCAAAGACCAAAAGGGTAAGACCAAAAAGACCGTAAAATTGTTCTGGAGGGAGGTGAAGGAGGACAAGTCACTGCTCAAAAGGATAGGCAAGAAGAAGACCATATGGGACGAACTAAAGCCAGTGCCCGTAGACACACAGAAACTGGAACATTTGTTCGAAAACAGAGCAAAAGAATTGGTGAACAAGGTAAAAGAATTTGTCATTTGAGTTTTATAATGTTTTGAGTTCATTATTTAAGTAAGATAAAAGTATAAGTATTTGTGATTAATAATGTTGATTGAATTTATCTTGAATAATCAATTGTTAACATTATTTAAGCTTTTCGTTCAGTAAATAATCAAACCAAAAATGTCAAGAGTGTGAAATTTTAAAATATATTCATTTATCGAAATAACAAAATTCCTCTTCATTTTTCTTATCTTATATGTTAATTATTAAATGCATATGTAAGTAAGGTTCATGGATATCAGAATTGGAAAGAAAAATATTGAGAATATTGCTATTCTGATGAAAACTACTAAACTATTTTTTCCTTTATAATTTACTTGTGAATTTTTAAAAATTACTGATTTTTTTATTTATATCTACAATAATCATTTATATAATTCAAGAAGTAAATATCTTAAATATATGTAGTAAAACGCCGAGGGTAAGTGCTGGAATGAAAAGACTTAAGAAATTTTGAAAAATTACAATTTTGTTTCTTTTTATTATTAAAATATATATATAAAAAAAAACGATAGGTATGAAATCATTGAATTTTTAATGTTCTGTAACAAGAGTGTTATTGTGTTACTTTAAATTAAAAATTTTTTTTTTGTTTATACATGATGGGCTGGGAAAGTCCGTATAAATCTTAAAAATTCACGGAAAAAGAACAAGGAAGTATTGATAGATGTGAGGCTTTCACTGTCAGGATGAGACTTTTTAACAACAGAAAGGCAATAGTTCCAAAAATTATTGATGGAGGCGCTAAAAAATTCTTTTTCAGGATGTATGCAAATGAGCATGAATATAAAAGAACTGAACGACTCGATGGATCAACTATTCGATTCACTCATCAATTTAATGTGTAGGACAGCTGAACGAATGTTATCTATAAATTTTGTAAACGGAAAAGTGTTAATGAATGCTTTGTTGTAATAACTGTTTTCTCAGCTGTTTCAGACGATAAATTTTACATTTGAAGTTCCTTCTTTTAATAACTCTTCCATTTTTCCAAACACAATTGGCAATCTGCAGTACATGTTAAAAAGCCTTTCCGCTCATTTTCCTGTGATTGGAATTTATGCAGAGTTACTGCAGTTGGTTCTCTGTTAATGTGCTGTTGTTTCTTATTCCACTTGATCGACAGCAATCATCTAGACCAAGGGTCTCAAACTTTCCAGCCTGTTTACTCCTATACTGTTAAAATTAAATGGCATACTGTTTACTCCAGTAAGTACCAAGGGCCAAAACCATTTTAATTTTTCTGCCATTATCTATAATTTCTAGACCAGTCGCCGAGTACGCTCTCTGAGCGAGCATACGCTTGCCAACTACAAACTATAGTCAGTGAAAAATCACAATTACATAAATTTCATTAGTATTTTTTTACAAGTGGAAACCCTGTTTTTCATTCGCGTTAATTTAGCTTTTCCGTTCCTGAGGGATTTTCAGGATAAAAATCATATGTTTGCAATGTATATATCCAAATCAGGATATATACATTGCAAACATCGATATGCATACAAATGCGATACTCTTTTACCCCAACATAACTAGCGAGGGTAACAGCGGGATGTTCACTAATTTATAATGTTAGTGGGATTCATTTCAATTATTTGTAGTTGTTATGCTTAAGTTAAATTTTCTGCGGATTCTGCTTGTCATTAAGCTTTACCTAGCAAGTCAATGAAACCGAGTTATTATCATTCTGTGTTTTTTTATCCAACTTATTACAGCAACAATAAGCTATTTGCTGTCACGGGCCCGATTGATGACACTGGCGGGCCGTAGTTTGAGACCCCGATCTAGACCAAGTCCACGAATCACGATAAAGGGTAAAAAAATGCAGCTTCTTTTTGTCCGTGATCTAGCCGCACAAAGACAAGGGGCACCCAAAAGCAGAAGTCTGACTGTACCCCACTCTGTTATACCCCCCCCGGGCACTGGCCAATTTAGTCGCTTTTTACGATATACATGGGCTAGAGTGGAGCTATTCTAACCCTGATGCACACGAGACACTATTAATGCAATAAGGCTTTTTCTAGCATTCTTAAAGTAATATTTATTGGACAGTTGGTTATTTATATATCTTGTTACTTAATGACTCCCAGTGTCATCAAACTGCTGATCAGTTTCTTTTTTTAGATCTTCCTGTGGTAAGAATTATAGTTGCCACTTCTTCATTCATGGACAATACTCGCTCAGTAATTGGTATTGCAGACCAAATCGATGTGTAGAAAAAGAAATCCACCGAGTTATATGCTTTTTTTTAATTTTTTTTTTTTTAATCAACATTATTTGTATATTTCAGAAGATCGATTCGCGTTGCACCCTCTACGGATTTTTGTACTATAAAAAAAAAAATCATGCATCCTAACAATGCTATCAGTGCAAACTATACCTCCATGTCGTGTTCTTTTTTTCTTTCTTTTATGAATTTTTACATTTTATACGGATTTTCTCGTTCTCCCCAGTATAATAATGTATTATGATACTGTATTGTACCATAAATTATATGTATAGCAGATATTTAAGAAATATTGCATGAATATTAATGTTTGCCTCTTTCCTTTTCTTTTGCTTTGCTTTGACCTGCTTCATTTGACTGATGTTGGGCGTCTGTCACATAGGAGGTAAGTCATCAGCTTTGTAGCATTTAATCACGCAGTGACTAATGTTTCTTATTTTGCTATGTTTGTCAAAAAAAAAAAAAGTAACCCTTTTCGATTTCCGGGAAAAAATATACGCAAAAAGAAATTTAAAAAAATTATCAATTCGATTATTATGAATTTATAAGTTTCTTCTTCTCAAGAATTGCTAAGATTTGTGAATTTGTTTTATATTATATTTGTTTTATATTATGTTTTATATTACATATTTGAATAGTGTATTAAATTTGCAATATTATTGATTCATAAAGCTTTATTAACAATAATTTCAATAAAGCATATTTAGGTTTCGTTATAAGAAAAAAGTAGTAATACACTACAAGTTGTATTTAATTTTCTTTTTTTTAATGAAAATTTTATTAAAAATTAAAAAAATATTTATGAATGATTTTGTAATTTTATATCGTAAAATATTTAAATTCGTTCTCTTAATATAAAACGAAACAGTGAATCTTAGATTGTAAAAAAAACTGATTATTTTCAAATTCAAGCAGCATTTTAATTTTCAAAGTGATTAAGATTTCTTTTTTTAAAAAGGAAAACCAAAAAATAATTTTAAAGTATTTTCAATTGGAGAAAATAAATAATGCCTCTGACTATTTCGCATTCTACAACAAAATAATATTTTCAAAGAAAAAGATGTTTCATTTGATGTATGACACACATGGCAAATACAGTAGAACCTCAATCCATCGTTGATTTTCCCAAGTTCTTCATTTTAATTCAATGGTCCCAGTACAACTGCTATTTTAACAGTGTAAATAAAACCCTGCCTAGATGTTTCTCATAAATGAGATTTTTCCACAACAATCGTTCGAAAATTTCGCGTATCTTAAGCAAAAAATATCTAATTTATTTAATTTTAATTATATAATTAATTAATAATTAAAAATAATTTTAAACGTTTGATATTTACTCCAAGAATTTAATGATAACTACGATTAAAAAACTTTTCTAAATGTGACCTTTTTATAAACCGCTCGGTTCTTTCAGAAGTGCGGCTAATGGCCAATTATTTAGCGGTCCAGCTTTTTGTAACCACGGGCTTTAGGTTTGAGTCCTGGCGGTGGCGTAGAGTGATGTTAGTGTTTCGAATCCACTTTAAACTGTAGGTTCCGGTCTAATGAGCCTGCAGAGTGCGCAAAATGACCGCAGAGGACAAAATAAACTAAAATAAACTCTTTCAAAAGTGAGGATATGGTGATCGTGATGACGTCCATAAACGTTCTCGTTTTGTCAAGGTAGAAGCCTTCAGGGTTTTCTTTTATATAGCTAGCAAATACAAAATTGTTACTACAAATATGTACATGATTGCTACTACAGTAAAAGAAAAAGATTATGATGATGTATATACCACTGTCAAGATGACTGTGATATTCCAATTTTTTGTTCAGACATTTGAAATTGTTGTGTGTTTATTTATACTAATGAAATTGCATTAATTTATATTAAAAGTTTTTTTTTCAAAAAACCCCAAAATGTTCATACCGAAATTGCTCAATATTTTTAAATAATTGAACATATAGATTCATTTTGGTTTAAATTTTCTTTTATATAACTTGACTAGTTAAATTTCGTTTAGATGCTATGGTTTGCTGCCTGTACTTATCCTATGACATGATGTCATTAACATGCCATCATGTCATAGGATATGTACATGCAGCAAATGGGTAGCATCTAAACGAAATTAGATCGCGATGTCATTAACATGTAACACTTTTATTAATAAAAATTTTATGTTGACTCGCATTCATCACAGTCCCATATCCATCGCTCCTTTTGATCGTTCCCGCGAGAATACTGGATCGAGGTTCTACTGTATTCTAAGAAAATATCCTCATTAACATAATGTAAAATGAAGTTAGAATTTCTTGAATTTCATGTGTGGTAATGTGATGATTTTTTGTGATGATGCAGAAGTGCCAGGGGAGGTTGCGAGGAAGAGCGAGGTGATCGTGCTGGACACGAAGAGGTCGAATGCCATCAACATCGGCATGACGAAGCTCCCCCCACCCCGCACCATCAAGACGGCCATCCTCAAGATGGACAGCACCATCATGAACAGGGAGGGCATCGAGGTAAAACATTCTCATCAGAAAGCGCATGTCATGCATGCCAGTTTTTAAAAATATTTTTGGATTGGAAGATACGTTCTTCCAACTTGAAGAAAATAAAGGGAAAATTCCTTAGGTTTTTCCTATAATATCGAAGAGAATTGTAAATTGCTTTTTCTTAGTTTTAAGGGTATTGTGAAAAGCGAGAAACCCTATTCAAAGATAGATTTTTAATTGATTATTGTATGTAAATAATAGTAAATGAAGAATGTTATCCAATAATGATGTGTATAAAAGTGTTTTTAATAATGTATATTGTGCACATACAGTGATTCTTAGTAGGAGTAAGCCAGGAAACTAATATAATTACTAACCATAAGTCAGGGAAAATTTATCGTAGTTTCTATAGCCACCCCCTGAACCTTGAGTTTTCTAAATTGAGATAGGGTTCGAAACCTAACAAACGACGCGTGACCCAAAATCCGTATATTGATGTAGAGGATTAGCATAATAAATCCTAAAATGTCCTTCCATTGAGTTTGATGAAAGAAGAAGCAAACTTTCTAAATGCTACTATTACTGGAAGATTGTTCATTCAAAATTGTAGTTGCAAAATATAAGTGAAGCATAGCACTGTTCCTATGGTGTATCTGGTTAACGCTGAATCTGCTACATATTTACCATTCTAGTGGCGAATGGCCTTTCAAAGTGCCTGACATTGAAAAACACCTTTATAAAAGACATTCATGGTTTAAAAACTTGAAGTACATATTTTTGTTGAGATTAAAATTCTACGATGCCCGAGTGAATTATCATGATTATTTTCGTTAATTACCTGTAAAGAAGAAGAAATTACTTTAAATCTTCATATTTCTATATACATTTTCGTTAAAAGAAATAATTTTAAACAAAAAGAACATTTTTAAAAAAAAAAAAAGTAGTTTCTGGATTCACGTATATTTTATAATTTCCTGTCTATGTGGAATGCAAAAAGTTGTCGTTGTAAAGGTGTGTTATCTTTTTCCTTCTTCTGTAAAGTTGTTGTGAACTAAAAAAAAAAAAAAAAAAAAAAAGTTTCCGTTACTTAAAACTTCATTTCAATAACGAAACATTTTCTACAGTGGATGTTAAATAGTGTACACTTTATTTATAAATAAATCTTCGTGAACACATATATTCTAAACATAGAAAACAAATTCTTGAAATTGCTTGTTATTCATTGCATCGTGATCTTCGCAGAAAATCCTGACGATGCTCCCCACTGAAGACGAGAAGACGCGCATCGCCGAGGCTCAGATGGCCAACCCCGACGTTCCTCTGGGCACCGCGGAACAGTTTCTGCTCACCCTTTCTTCCATAAGCGAGCTGGAAGCCAGGCTCAGGCTATGGGCGTTCAGGCTGGACTATGAGACGCTTGAAAGGGTAAGAGGATGACCACATGATAATCTGACTTTTACTGTAGAATTCACATTATAAACTGCACAACTTATTTTAAAGATATTAAGATATTGGGCAATTTATGTAAGAACATTATACTTTTTTATGTATAAACATATTAACCAAACTTACGATAGTCGAATGATTTAATCGAAAGCTTGATTCTCAATTATAACAGCAAAATCAGCAGCAGTGTTAACAGCAGTGTTTCTGCCATAGTTTCATTTTGTGCATTTAATGCTGCTATATAATCTGGCAGTATTTCTCAAATTAAAGTAAAATGACAATTTTAATTGACAATGAAAGTTTCTTTATTGAAGCTATTTGATGCTATCAACTTAGAATTTGTTGACTTTGTCATCGTCCTATTATAGTTATTAATAAATGACAAATAATCTTTATATGTACATAGCCTATTACATCTAAAAATGCATTCTATTCATAGTTCCATTGACTGTTTCCTTTCAATACTTCAATTATTGCTATCTTGTCATCATACAATTATTTTTACAACAACGTAAACACTTATTACAAATTGTAGTACTCCAGATATTTGTAAATTGCAAAATTACTTACGCTTTTTTTGCATTTGGTGCAGGAAGTGGCCGAACCCTTGATGGACCTGAAGCAGGCGATCAAGGAGATCGAGAGCAGCGACACCTTCCGAGTCATCCTATCCACTCTGCGGTCGGTGGGCAACTTCCTAAACGGTGTGGAGGTGAGTTTTCTCTCTTGAACATTTTAACTGGGTTTAAGTACTTTAGTAAGTTTCTAATAAACTGTGCAGCCTCCTTGATTTTGTAGAATCATGGAAAACTAAAAACTCTTGTTCTGGAATGTTGGTAGAATCCACTATCAGAAATTCCTGCTCTCAATAGCTAAGTTCTTTAAATGAAATGCTTTTTCCTCTTGAGCAACTGTGTTCCTAAAGCATAGTTCACGATTTTTGAAATATGTGAAGCATTAGACTTGGCAGTTTAGCTGATTTATATTTTTATTCGGCAAAAGAGTTTTCATTTTATATATATTTGTTTTACATTTATCTTGGAATGTGTAGTATAATACGCCACATCGACTTTCATGGCACGATGCAGTAGATCGTCAGCTAATCCTAATCAAAACAAATGGATACGTTACGAAATTAACTGATATCGTTACTGTAAAACACAAGCATCAAAATCAACTCAAAACAAACATGCATTCATTAAGCGCTATTCTGATATTTTTCGAATCTTTCCCCCACCAGATCAAGGGTTTCCACATCGAGTACCTGTCCAAAGTTCCTGAGGTGAAGGACACCGTGCAGAAGCACTCGCTGCTGCACCACCTGTGCCATATCGTCATGGAGAAGTTCCCCAAGTCCTCGGACCTCTACTCAGAAATCGGATCCGTCACCAGAGCGTCCAAGGTGAGCCCCCCTTTCACGTGTTGCACTGACGAATCTCTCTCTGTATTGTCTGTCTGTCTGTACTTCTTAATTCTTGAGAACACATTGCGTAGTGCAAATTTTTTATCATTCTTAGCTAGAAATTTAAAAAAAAAAAAAAATCTCTTACTAATTATTTTCAATTAAAATAAAAGCCTTATGATTGTTCATGTTACCAGATAACGCAAGTCATGTTTTTATTGTAAAGGTGTATAAATAGGAAATGATGTGCAGTTCTCCATGCTTTTATTTACATTCATTTCATGTTTTATGTACAAAAATTTATCAGACGAACATTTTGCGTCTGGCACTATTCTGATATTTGCTTAAGTGAAGTTATAACTTGCATCTACTACTACTGTTTCTAATAGTTATAAAATGATTTTTAAATGTGATTGTTTGTATCTGGCTTTTGTACTATAGGCTTCAGATTCGAATCCTAGGTAGCATAGATGTTTATTAGTTATTCCAGAATCCACGTTAATATGTAGGTGTCATCTAATTAGCTCAACGTGGATAATAATTTAACTTTTTGCTGGATAATAATTTAGTAATTTACATATAGTGTAAATTACTAAATTGTTATTGTGACAACCAGCTGGTAGAAGAAGGCAATGAGGAATATTAAAAAGGATTAATAGCATAGAATTTTAGAAAACTCTTTTATTTGTTAGAAAAATCTCTAATTAGCTTAATGATAGTAGAACCAAAACCAAAAAGCTATATATATATTTATATATAGCATATACTATATATAAGCTACCATACTTATATATTTGGAGGTACCAACTAATTTAGAACAAGTGGTTTTTAAAAGATTATATGTCATTTTGACATTGAAGATGTTGCATGAAATTCAAATGAGTGAGGCATTCTTTCAGTCATCAATGTGTAATAAGATTATGTGGAAGATTAAGAAGATGTAGCATAATTTATACGAATAGCAATATTTCACCTGTTACAATTTTAAAACTAATTAATTATTATTTTTTTACTTGTTAAGAGAAGTACTTAAATTCAGATTTGTTTCTTGAGAATCATCCTCATATAACCTTATCATTTTTTTAAGAAATTTATTTTAATAAATATTTGTATAATTGAAGTTACAAATTTTCCATGCAAATTACTGATTACCCTTTAAAAATAAATGTAAACTTTGCCCTGCTTCAGATCGACTACGTGAGCGAGGTGACGAAGAGCCTGAACAAAATGGAGAGCGAGTGCAAGGCATCCTGGGATTACCTGAAGGCCATCCTGCTAATGACTGCAACATTACACTCCAAGGTCGAATTGAGTGGCATCCTCATTAGCGGATTGGTTTCTCGGGGACCTCGTAAGAATTGCCTACTTAAGCTATGGATTATGTTGCTTTTACTGATGCAAATCTTTGAATATTTTTTCATTTGCAGGGACGACTGAATTTCTGACAGACTGTGCAGAAAGGATCATCGTTCTCAAGGTCATTCATAGGAGGATGATCAACAGGTAAACCTAATTCAGTGCCCCTCATTAAGATTTTTCTGTGACACATTTATTAGATTTCGGGTGTCTGCATTCAATTGCATTTCATGCTGTTTTTGAATAATTTAAATCATTTTCTTGATATATATGAAACATTCATTATAATCTATATGTATCCGCTTAGTAATCCTTTATTAAGTAATATTACAGAACGTATAGATTTAAAAAAAAAATAAAAATACAGCTGGTAAACTAAAAAAGATGTTTTTTATTTTAAAAATATGTATTTAACAATAAATTTATTGATTCAGCTCTATTTCTTAATGAATGAGATGAAATTGAAAAATGAACTGGTTTATTAAGAAATAATGTATTCTTAATTTTTTTATTTCATTATTAATGTGTTCCAGCGGCCTGATGGCCAATTGGCTAACGCCCTGGCTTTTGGTACCTTATTTCAATTCGAGAATCCTGGCTGTAGCATGGCATGGATGTTTGTCAGCAGTTCGGAATCGGGCCTGAATAACCGAGTGCTAGCGCTTTCTGACGCTCGGTGCTCTAGGAGACAATGAGGAATATTAAAGTATTGATAGCATAGAATTTTGGAAAATTCTTTTATTTGTTAGAAAAAAATGGGTGGATGATGGGATTTCTGTAGTGAGAAAAGAAAATGTTTTGCTAAAGAGATTTCAACCCATTGTCCTGGAACAAATAATGTCTCCGTCATTATTTCTATCCTTAATTTGGATAGTTTCATTTCTTATTAGATAATTTGCTAAACATTTTGAAAAAAAAAATATTGAAATACATATATGTATATATCAATTAATGTGCACTAGAAGCATTAAACCTACAATAAATTTTTTATTTGGGGTGCAGGTACCACAAATTCCTGGTCTACCTGGGTTGTACCAGTCAGAGCATCGAGCTGCCTATCAGCGGTGCTGTCGCATCCTCAGCGAATTCGCCCTGGAGTACCGCACCACCAGGGAGCGCGTTCTGCAGCAGATCGAGAAGAAAGCCAACCACAGGAGAGAGGAACAAGACCAGAGGGAAGCTCATCACAGATGTAAGTGGCGCTGTTTCTCATTCGCTTTTACATTGATTGTAACATTCTGTTTTGATAAAGGTTGCTTCTGAATAACAAAGTAAAAGGCTTCTGATATAATCATTGAAGTGTTTACACAGATGCTTCTGTTGACAATATATGGCTGGAAGTATACACTAGATTTATTGATTAAATAAAATAAATTTTGATTAAAATACAAAATGAAGAAATTCATGAATGTCTGTTGGTCCTGTAATCGTTTATTAATGCATAAAATGATAGAGGCACTTTCTTTTAACTGATATCGAGGTTTATGATATAAGCAATATAAATGCTACAATCTAGGTCTGGGACTATGTTTTGCTCTTCACTGAATTCACTGAAACTTCTGAAAATTAACTTAAATGGGCTCACATTTTTTGAATTACCTTAGAAAAGTTCTTGCACAATAACAGAAACTAGCCATCTTTTAGAAGAAAAAAAAATAAAGGAAAAGAAAGGAGAATAAATTGTAAATTAAAATAAATATATATTTTTAATATTTTAAAATTGGATGCTATTGATTCCAGATGGAGCGTTTCAAAACGAAGGAGCAGCAGGCTGACCAGGAACTGAGGCAGTTGCTTGGCAACAGCGGGGCCGGAGGGCCCACCGAGGAGCTCAAGACCCAAAAGTGGGGTACTGTGCCCGGCATAAGAGGCAGGGTCAGGCCCCCCAAATAGGTAAATCTCCTTTTTCGGAACCTTTTTCCCTTTTGAAAGTCATGTGGAAAAATATCTTTTAAAAACTCTATTGTATATCAAACTGGGTTCACTTATTTTCTGTTGCGGTTAGACCAATTAAAAATCTAGTTATTAGTTTTATATGGATTTATTGGATCACTCAAATTTTCAAGTGACACCCAGTTCTTGTAAATTGCCATCATTGATTTATTACGCCACAGATTGTTAACTGTCGCCACTCATTGATTCACGCAGGTCCCGGCGGCAGCCTCGGTAGGCACAGCGCCCCTGCCAAGGAGGAGGCGGGCGAGTCCTGGGCCTGGTGAACTGGCCACCACGCAGCCCCGCCGAGCCTCGCACATATAAAGAGGCCCGATACGGAGACAGAAAAGAAGGTACGCGTAAGTACATCTTTCCTCATTCACCATTTTGTATTCCTCTGATGTCTACTATGTCAGAGATAAAGTATTGAACAAACTCCCTCACCTATCCTTGCAAAATAAAAGTCTATTTAAGCAAGTTCTTGGTTCCAGTTTTCTGAAATTCTACTCTCATTTTTGTGGTATTCGAGAAGTAAAAAGAATATTCAACTCCTTCAAAATAAAATACTATGAATCATCCCCAATATGATGCATCAGAAACTGTAATCCATGATAATCTTCATATTGAAATTATGAACGAAATTCATTAAAAATCTCTCAAACTTTTTCAGTACCATCCTAGTAATAAGCAGGGATGAATAGGTAAGGATTACTAATTCGAAATCAGGCTTCCATAAATTTGTTCCCAATTTTTGAAAATTTCTCATCTTAAATCTGCATAAATCCATTTGCAATTTCTAATTTTATATCCTTCTATTCACACACAATCACATTCAATATTTTCCCTTCCCTACTCTCTAGCACCCGCACCTTGAGCAGAAAAGTACTTGGCACTCGAATGTAATATTACTTAATCTCATCTGATGTAATGATTCCTATAAGATTCAGGCTTCAGAGCGTATTTCCTAGAATTGTCTGCATTGATTATATCTCATTTCTTAAGCTCACCGCATAATAACTTATATATTAATTTTTGTCGATAAGATTGTTTTCCGAGTTCTACAGAGTTAGTATAGAGCAGGGGTCTCCAAACTTTCCAGGCTTCTTGCCATACTGTTTACTCCAGTAAGTACCAAGGGCCAAACCCGTTTTCATTTTTTCTGCCGTTATCTATATAATTAAATAAATCTCATTAGTAGAATTTTTACAAGTGGATAATCTGCGGCTCATTCGCGTTCATTTAGCTTTTCGTTCCTGAGGGTTTTCACAATGAAAATTTATATGTTTGATTCAGGATATATACATTCCAAACATCGTTGCACATACATATGCCACACTCTTTTTACCCCAACATAACTACCGAGGGTAACCGTGGGATCACTAGTTTATAAAGTTAGTGGGATTCATTTCAATTATTTGTTAGTTGTTATGCTTAAGTTAAATTTTCCGCGTATTTTGCTTGTCATTAAGCTTTTACCTAGCAAAAGTCAATAAAACCGAATTATTATAATTCTGTCTTTTTTTTATCCAACTTATTACAGCAACAATAGCTATTCGCTGTCGCGGGCCGGATGGATGACACTGGGCGGGCCGGATTTGGCCTCGCCGTAGTTTGAAGACACTTGGTATAGATGAAGCATCGTATTTTGTATTACAGAGAAAGCAAAATTGAACTGTTATAGCAAGTAGTTGGATGATATAACAAATGTTAGAAGTACTTGAAAAACGAATTTCTAGTGAGAACAATGATTAAATAATGGCCTTAAACCCCATTTTAATCAATATTGCTATGACTTTTATTCGAGTAGAGTTTACTTATTTACCAAAATCTGGCTTTTACCCCTTTATTTATGTAGAGAAAACGTTACTATGATATGTCACGCCTGTCATAGTGGCCCAAAAATCATCATGAAAAACCCCTCACTCATTTTTCGAGTGTTGTGATTAGATTGTTATTTGATAATTGATGCGTTTCTAACAATAATGGAGTGATCTAAAAATACAGCTGCAAAATATTTTTATCAAATTATTCTTGTTTTTCACAGAATGTCAACAAGATTTAAAGATCTAAAAGCCTGTTGAATCCAGAAAATACGTATTCCTTTGAATTCAACCGACTTTTCTGATCTTTTACCTACAGTTACATTTAATATACTGCTGTAAGTATTCCTTGATTAAAGTAATAAAATACCAAGAGAAATAGGTTCAAATATTTCAACATATCACGTATTATGAGAATGGTTTAATTAATATATGTTCTATTTCGAGGTATTTGAAAATTTAGATTTATTCAAATCACTGAAATAATTGTACTGATGCGATTGTCAATCCAATCTTCATTCAATTCGTACAGCTTTGCAAAACTGACTTCACATTAAGGGATTGCAAAATAACACAACTTGAAATAAATAATTACCATATTTTTATTTAGATTCTTAATTTAAATTACTAGCCTACTGGCCTATTTAAACTTTAGCCTGGCTATAAATCACAGGTACATACACGAAACTTTGTTCTTTAAGTGTGCTTCATTTTAAAATTTAAAACATGACTTTTAACGTGATGCTTTGCTTGTTTTTTGTGTTGCAGTGCGACGGACCCCTGAAGGGCGGCCTGGAGCCGTCCGAGGAAGAGCGGAACATCCTGAGCACCATGACCACGTGATGAAACCTTCTGTGATCTTCTCTTTCTCTTGAGCCATCAAGACAACATTGTGATACACGCCCCCCATCTTCCTCTTTTTAGTCGACTTCGTACACACACACGGACCCTTTGTGTCGAGAGAGGAACTTTTCTCTTCAGAGAAAAGATCGCGTCTCTTTATTATTTTTTTGTAGAGTAGAGCAACTATTTCGATGTCTGTCCATTTGCAGAGACTTCTTCTTTGGGAGAAAGGACATACATGCTGATGTACCATGATCCCTTTCGTGTTTGAAGGACTTCTCAAACGATGCTGCGACAAAAATCGTAAGCTGATTGAAAAGATATGGAGAGAGAGGAAAAAGTTTAACCCATTCAGTGGCCCGAACAAGACATAGGCAGTTGTTCTGTTCAATGTTGTGTAGACCTACTGACGTTTGGGCAAATTACTCCACAAGGAGAAAAGGCCTGACCATCAAGGGTCCAACACAAAGTGTGTGGTTTGCAGAGAAAGCAACTATCAAGCGTGGAAGTTTTTTTTTTATTTCGCTGCTGGGTATCGAAGTAGTTTAAAATTTTCGGACATCTTCATATCTTATAGTATACAATTGTTAATTTTGTACATTAGATTTTTTTTTTATCATTATAGAATTCATGCAAACGAACCACCCCAGGAGGGACAGAATAACACCCTTGACACTTTAAGAGATAGGGAAAGAATTTCGATTCAAACTCATGGAGGGAGATGACTATTTGGGAAATACTGTGGCCGCTGAATGGGTTAAAGAATATTCATTTGTATGTGAAGAGTGTGGATGTGACAAAGAGACAAAAGCTAAAAATTGTCTTCAAAATTCAACAAGTTAGAAATAAAAGAATAGCCCAAACAAAAAATCTTTCAAATAAAGGATGTAATGAATTATTACTACCTTTTACAAAAAAACATATGTACCATAAATTGTGAAATTTAAGAATAATATACGTTCAGAATTGTAGGAAGTATAAACATGACAGGGCTTTACTGAGGTATCATTTTTTTTTATTTAGAATATTTTTTTTTTGGATGATGATTGAATTTTTCAACAGACAAAATTTGAGTAGACACAAACTATTAAATAAATTGCAGAATGGCCCTATACTACCTAATGTATCAATAGTTGTTTTTATGCTATGTAGGGTAACCAACTCGTCCCAAGATATTTCATACCTGACTCCATCCAATGACTGCTTAAAAGCTAAAATAATCTCATATCAAGTAAACGTTTTATTATTATTTAAAACAGAAGTTATTTAGTTTCGTTTATTGAACCAGGAAAACATCTCTATATTAAATCAGTTTAAATATTTCTATATTTTATCTTCGTAAAATAAATTTAAAAATATTTTATCCAATGTATTATAGCATATTACTTTAATTGTACTTATAAAAATAGATCCGTTGTATATTCGAGAGGATGATCAATTGAAATGTCAATTTGTTTTTTAAGTTTAAATAAAAGTAGACTCCTCCCCCAAATTCAATTCTAACTTCTGTTACTGGTAGTATTTAATAAATTATCCCAAATAAAATAAAAATCTTATTGGCATTAGCTAATTATTAAATATGTGAATATAAAAACATCTTAAGCAGAAATAGAGAAACTTTTTTTTTTAGATAAATAATTTAGAAATACATTTAAAGACTATTTGTACGTAGCAGATTTTATAAGTATTTCAGATTTCACTTGACACTGCCATCTTTACACATTTTGTAAACGTAGTACAGTGGTCGTACTTTAGAAAATTTTACACTGAACTATTTGCATTTGACATTTAACAATTTTGAAACTGGATGTTTGATACTCAATGTTTGTACTAGTGGCGAGGGTTGTTCCCTAGAAATCCCATTTTGATACCTTTGTCAACTTCTATTGTAGTATTTCGATATTTTATAGTGTTCTTTTTGTGAACCAATATTTGAATTGGAGGTAGCATTATTTGATGCAAACTTATCCAAGGTAGTTGGCGAATCCATTCATTTTATGGTATAGTCCATATATCTTAATGATATTGAGAATCGAGAAAAACTGGATGAGTATTAATTTAGGCTTCCAAAAACAATTTCTTTTAATTAACTTTTACCTTAGATGTTCGAATTGAAATCTTTCATTCTCATTTTAAAATCATAGTGGTCATAAAATACATTTATTTAATTCTTAATTTTTAAAATTTTTATCGAATAAATGATAACTAAAACCAATTAAGATCTTGCATAATAAGAAAGTCTTAAGTCTTCCTGTTTGGTGCCAAATATGTATCGAGGTTTACTAATTTTTACAATTAGAACCCAATCTATGCTTATTTAAATGGAATTGTTATAAACTGCAGCTGCAAAATGTATTAACTTCATGTTTAAATTCAAACTGTATTTTAAATTATTTATTGATTTTAAAACAAGTAGTAATATCCATGCATAATTCGTTACACTACAAGCACAATTTGTTTTTTTAAGGAAAACTTTTTTTGTGTGTATTAATTTTTAATAACAGTATTATTAATAAGTATCTAATTCAATATCCTATAAAAATTATGTCGATGTTTTTATTAAAAAAAAGATTTTCTTTAAATGTTTTCAAATACAAGTGTGTTACATTTATGTTTATTCATTTGTTGTAGTTACAAATTATTTGATACAATGAGTTGACATTTTGTTTATATATTAAGACTTTAGTAGCTTGAACCAGTTTTTATGTTGTAAATATCGACTCGTTAATTATTGTAATTAAGTGTGCAAACTTCAAAACGCTCTCTTGTTTTCCAAGAAAATGGTATTCATTGTAATAAAAGACTCGTTCAATTCCGACGAGGTGCAGCTCTAAACCTGTGTTTATGTAAATGGACAGAACCTTGTGATTATCTTCTGTTGTATTATTTAAGCCTATTGCAGAAACTTTTATCATTAAAGATCAAAAAGTTATTTTTGTTGTTGTTGTGAGTGAACTATTCTTCGATTACTTTTGTACATACGAACTGTCATCTCACTTGCAGCTACAGCTGTGATTTTTCCTCCCTCCTTTCTGCTCATGTTTTTATGTAATTGTTCTTGTTTTTTTTTTTTTTTTTTTTTTTCTGAAGATGATATGCATCTCTATATTGAACATGCAGTTGTATATTTCACCCAAAGCTTTCATATGTTGATTTTAGAAGAAATAAAATGTTTATATACCGGCATGTGTGAAAAATTTTTGACTCGCTAATTATTGAGTAACATCATTGGTAATTTAGACAAAAACAAAAGACAAAAAAAATTGGATATTTGCAAATAGAAAAGACTGTTGCCTCATCATAAATTCATTGATTCCAGACTAGACGATAAAGATCCTGCTGACTTAGAGTCTGGACACTCATCTACTAAGTTGTTTTATTATCTCTAGGATATTTATTCTCATTTTTAAAATTGAGCTCAGAAAAGTAAAATGGAGAAAAAAAAAAAAAAAAAAAAAAAAAAAACTGTACTGTAAATTAACTGGTGTAATCCTTACTGTAAAATTTTTACAGTAAAATAAATAAACCTGCTTAGATCATATTTTAGAAAACAACAATTTCAGACATTTACAGGTCGAACGACAACAGACAACAATTTACAGGTCGAACATCTAACCAAAGTAGGGATTGTAAGCTCTGATATATGTGTTTTATGTAAAAACAAAGAAAATGAATAAGGCCCATCTATAGTACTTTTGTTTGCTCGGGACTGGATTTTAACTTACCACAGAATGGTAATGTGTGTACTCTTCACTGGTGGCAGAGAAACATGTCCTGATCACACGAACTTTTATTAGGGGCTTCTAGCTTTTTAAATTTTTATAAATCGAACATTTAACTGTTTGTAATACCTTTTGATCGTTTTTGTTAAGAATGTCTGGTCTTTTCCCCTTTTGTAATTTTGATTTGTTTACATAATAAGTGGCCAAATTTGTATGAATTGAGTTCCAATAAAGCCATAAATGTAACAGTAACCAAATTCGATTTGCCGGCTATATATATTGTGTCTTCTGTAATAACCGCATTTGATTGTTACTGCCGTTCTAAAGCGAATTGACTGTATAAGGACGATATGGCTTTTGATGATCAGAAGAAGTCTTTTTTATTAGACACTGACTCACAAATAGCTGAAATTATTTCCTTTTCCGTCATCAAATTGGCTTCTTGTAACTCCAGTGGAAAATCAACCCCCAAGTTCAATTAACTCCCAGTAGTATATGTTCCAATTACTACTTTGGAAATCGAGTTGATTTTAATAATAATTGTAAATCTAAGGCATTTCGTCGAGCATAACAATTGTCTTGATGAACCGCTACTTAACGTTGAGGCTTAAATAAAAATTTTTAAGTGAATCATAAATTATAACATTTCAGATATGTTTGATGTATTTTACTGAAACATAAATGTAGATAAATAAAAATAATAATGAAACGTAATATAAAAAAAAAAATTTTTAAGTCAATTCCATTTTTTTTCTCACTAAATTGCAGAAAGTCCTTTTATAAATAATTTTCACTCATTTTCTTAAGTTCATCTGGCGCCATCTATTGGTAGATATATGCAACTTAAATCTAAAAAAAAAAAAAAAACTAAAATGAATTAATTAAATTTAATTACTGAATTAATATTTTTGAAAAACTGTATTAATATCCAGTGTCATCCACTAAAAGTTAAAAAAATGTATTTAAACTCGAGTGATGAATAAAAAGTATTTTATTAACGATTGAAAATTTGAACAAGATATATATAGGGAAAGTGTGAGCTAATAGAAGGAGTTGAAATAATAATGAAAAACAGTAAACTTAATATATCATGTAGCTTTAAAACATTTGTCTGATATAATAAAAAACAGTTTTAAAAATGGTTATTTTATTTTTCGTGTCGTCTTCATTATTATTATAAAACTTATTGAATGAAATACTCACTTTTTAATTAAGCTAATTGACAGAAACAATGGATTAATAAAACAAAGGACACACATTATACAAAAAATAATAATTAACCACTAATAATAAACTTTATCTGTATTTGTAAATATATTTTCACAAGTTGATGTATGCATGTTTTTCATAAGATTGAATGCAGACAGTTGAATTTGATTGTTGACAAGTTGATTTATGAATAATGGATGTAAAAAGTGGCCTATATTTTAAGAGCTTGTATTAACAAATACAAAAAAAAATTCATCTTTATCGATACATCCTTTATTAGTTATACAAAAGACAAACAGACAGAGAGGAATAGAACCCACAGGTTTAGCAGCTGAGTAGTTACATTTATTCTCGTCAAAGAAAAAAAAGTATTTCTAATGAATGATCATATGGAGGAAACGACCTTAAATCACCGAGTAATACAAAATTTTTTTTGTTTTTAAAGAAATGAATGTGAACTGAAAGCAAATAATTTAAAGAAATGAATATTTTGAACTATTTTTGAAAGATTGAATTAATGTTTAATGTTGTAGATAAAAGCACTTGCCCATAAAGGATTGGGATCATAATCGATTATTGCATATTCAACCCCATACGATTCTTCTATATCTGAAATAATAAGAACCTCCTTTTTTTTTTAAAAATGATTTATGCAGTATGTTTAAAATTGCACTTTTTAATAATGGTACAACATTTTTGCACATTGATTTAAATATGCTTTAAAGTTTGTAGATTAACAACAGTGAATCCCATTCCTTTGATAGGTGATAGTAGTTCGTTAGCAAATAATTTTGAAAGACCATTTCAAAATGATATTTTCACAATTAATCGTAATGATGAAAAATATGTGGGTTTTTCTTAAAAGTTTAATTTTAATTAAGGCTTAAAGCGTTATGCCTTAATTTTACATCACAATATCTAGGTTTTTTTTTTTTAACTATCTCATCACATTATTTTTGTTTTTTATCTGAATTATTTTCATCTTCATTAATAGGTATATGTCTTTCCATGCATTTTCCGTAAAATTAACTTTTTAATAGTTTTTACATATAAAAATCTTTTTTAACGGATTTGAACTAATAATTGAAATCCAAATTTTAAAAAGGCCGACATCACTGAAAACAGCAAAAATCACCACACACACAAAAAGACACAATCTGAAAAACTGGATTATTTTCCTGATAGTTAAACTCAGATATTTTCCTATAACAAAATGAATCCAAGATGTCGTAGATGACTATTGCTAAATCAAATGAAGGGAAAAGACACTGAAAATTTTTATACTTTTTAAAGATATATGATAAAGAATTAACATAATATTCTATCAATATTTATTAAATAAAAAGACAACAATAAAGGAAAATACATCAACAAATTTATTAAAAATAAATACTTTTACATACATAAAGGAAACCAGTTTTCCATTAGAGAATTTGTAAACATTGTCGTCATCCACGAAATCTTGCTATCATTACAAGTTCAGTAAAATGAACGAAAATAGCTTGTAAACAAAATTAAGCCATTCATTTACTTAACATAAGATGATCATGTTCAGTAAAATACATAAAAATTCCTCTTTCAACATTTAACAAGTCGCGTTCATGTATTGAATTATAGTTTAAACAATACTAGTAGATAATTTTATACAAAATAATAACAATGATCATTCGATGTTGTGTTCTAAATGGGAAATGTCGTTTAACATAGGAAAAGTGCATATCTTTGTTGAAATTCATTCTTCATTGCTATTCTATATGTTTTTTTGCCACTATTTAGGATATCCACTGAATTTCTTCTGACATCAGGCCTCTATGGATTTATTTCTCTAACATAGACCTGAAGTTCAATCTAACAGCACTTTTAAAAATATAGAACAATATGGAGGTGTTCTTGTCTTTTAGTAATGTATCTCCTCAATATTGGAAATACAGGGGACTATAATCCGCTTTCACCACAGTTTAAGTCCCACTTTCAAAATACTGTAAAAAAGTACCACTCTCACAATGAGTTCAAATTTAAAATGAAGATACTGAAGAAGTGGAAAACAGTACGACATCAAAAAAAAAAAAAGTTTCACCGATTTTTCCCATCCAATTTGATATGACCTTGCCGTGGTGGATGGGCTTTCCACTAACAATGTCACAACTATTGAATAACTTGGAAGTCATTTTTGTCCGTCAAAAACCGAAAAATCAAGCACATTGAATACTATAGTTAGTTTAATTTGCAACTCATGCCAAATACGCTGTAATTTCTATTCAAAATATCACTGGCAGCCGAATTCACTTTCTATATAGCACTTACAGCGCCACCTATTAATACACTTTGGAACTATTTGATGCCATATCGTTCTTCAGTTCAAATTTGAATTCATTGTGACGAGTGGTTCTTTTTTACAGCATTTTGAAAATAGGACTTTAATTATAATCACCCTGTATATTAAACATTTTAAAACGAGAATTATATCTTGATTTTTTTTATTTTGAATCTAGTCAAGAAGATATAACCACTTCAAAATCAGAATTGCTTCTGATTCAAAAAGATGGTAGCCAAGAAGATATATATATCCATTTAAAAATCAGAATTGCTTCTTATTCAGAAAGATGGTAGCAAATAATACTTTTGTACAAGTTATTTTTTTTATATCATTTAGAAAATTTTAAAAAATGAAAAACAGATTTCTTTTATGAACCTCGCAGCATTAATATTACATGCAATTTGATTATTTACGAGTACTATTATTGTACGGTAATAATCCATTGTTTTTTTGTAATTTGATATATGCTATCTTGTGTCAAAGACTATAAATAGTTTTAAAAAACAACGAGGTTTACATTTTAATCTCACTGACTGCTGTGAGATGTCGGTTTTTTAATAAAAATAATAATCTCTGAGTAGAATTCTTTTCGTCATACTTCTCTGCGGAATTATGATGGGGTAATTTTTTTTTTCGCTGGAAGTATTTATTTCTCCTTTCAACAATTTCGACGTGTTGTACTCGAAAGCATCATAATGAGTGAAATCGTGAAACTCCTCACTAGATTTCGTAGACTTTGGCGAGAATGGCGTCTTTTGTTAAAAGGTATCAACACTGGGGTACCATGTCTTAAGTCTTCTTTCAATTGAACAAGATCAATATACTGTCCGTTAAGTTTCAACGTGGTTTATCTTGATCTCTGCTGTCTTGAAAATTAACTGAGCTGATTCTTGGAATGCTTCCCCCAGCTTCATTGTCAAAAGGCTTGGCATCCTTTCGTCTACTGGGTTTGGTTTTCTTGCCTCAGAACCCAAGTGACACGAGACGAATGCTTTCCATCAGTTGTTTCTGAAGACGAAGAAGCACTGCTGTCTTCGTGTCTATGTTTCCTGAGATCTATCCTGTCAGAATTGTTGTTCGAGGGATAATATTCCTCATCATATCCTTCAGGAGGAGAACTCTGCTTCTCGTGGGATTCAGAAGTCTTTGGAGCTACAGGGAACATGAAGGGATATTGTCCACTGGCCGTCTGGTTCGAGTTTAAATGTACAGGAACAAAATGAAGAGCTTGGCCATTTGCTGCTGAATGAGGATCGCCAATAGGAATCGGGTGCAAGACAATATGAAGTTCTTGGCGACCCGTATGAATAATATGGGGAGTCTGGCCTTGACCATCTTTTTGGATCTTCAAACTTCTCATGAGAGTTTGCACCTGACTCATAATGAGCATAACTAGGCCGTGCTTTAGTATAATATGAAGGAAATTTGAGATAGTTAGTCTTAGTTTTGGTACTTTCGCTACTGCTTGAAGCGGGAATAATGTCCATATCATAATTTTCCCCTGAGATGTTAGGCACTTCTCCAACGGGTACTGGAATAGCCTTGAAAATGACATGGCCTCCACTACCTTGAGGTATATCAATTTTGTAAGGAAAAGGTAATTGTTTTATATCTGCATGCTCATTAGTGAAAGAGCTTTTGTGATCTTTGGAAGACTGCAGTTGATCACCTGAGAACATATGTGGAAACCTTTCTGGAACAGGTTGGAAAACTATGTGTTGCTGTTCCTCATTACTGCCATCTGTTCCTTTTGCTATCACAGGGAAGGAGGCAATGTGGACATTCCCGGACCATCGCCACCCTGTTGATGTCTGGAGTTTAAATACTGTTGGAAGACTGCAGGAACAGAATCCACATTGGATGAAGATCCTGTCAAGGGCTGCTTTTTGCGAGGTCCTTCAAAGACAACTCCAGAATTTGGCGAGAATTGGGACGGATCTGCAGCTAAAAAGTAGTCTTTGGAAAATTGGCTGGCTGAATAGGCCTCCCCACTGGCTGCTGCTGGATAGGCAAAGGGTTTTGTGTTCTTGTGATGCTTGGTGGCTCTCAGTCCGTGGGTTGGGTGGACGTATTTAGCAATTCCAGGCATGTCTGCAGCATTAGGGTGGAAAGGCAATAGCAACATGGTTGGTATGATCTTCCGCCAACTTTGGCGATCTCTTTGGTGACGTCGTATGCATACCAGTACCTGATGAGACGGACGGGGGATCCCACATGATGTGCATCATCATTTTCATAAGGCCACGTTTCTCCGACGATGTGTGGTCGGGGGAGATTCGTCTGAAGCAAATCCTTGGGAACAAATCAGAAACAGCATCAAAAGCACCAGAGCTCTTCTGGTTCGAAGCAGCATCATTTTATGAATCTAAGAAAAGAAAGGTAAAAACTGTTATAAAAGTAATGAAATATTATTTTACAATTTTAAAAGTATTTTTACATTATTTTTTATTTAAGTTGTCATATCTAATTGAAATTTAAAAACGAAACTGTTGTATTTCGTCTTTTTTATCCATGAGTTTTAATGAAATTAACAAAATGTTTTGCATTACTCAGCTTTAATGCACAATACTTAACATACAAATAATTACATTAAATTAAAAAAATTCTGTAAAAACGTAATTAAATACATAATATGCATATTGAATATACTTATGAATGTATATGCATATTGAATGTATAATGTATAAATTAGTTTTTATAACTGTTGTTTTTATTCGTTTAACAAAAAAAGCCTTTCAAATTTTCAGTAAATGGTAAACTAATTTTTTTAGTAAATGGTAAAGTATTTTTCAATGATTAGAATCCTAAGATTGATTAGGATGGTGAAAAATAATGGTATATTATATTCAATTTGTCACTAATAATTAAGGCTGCAATTAAATTTATGGTTTATAGTAAAAAAAAAGAAATTCTCAATCCTATTTTCAAAAAATATTTATGAACACACATTTTTGATCATTAAAATTAATTTGCCTTATCATTTTTGCAGTACAAAAACAGAAACCAATACTAAAATTATTTATCAAATAAATCTAACATCACAAAATACATTATTGTTTGGTTATATTATTTTAATTAAATATATAAAAAATAGAACTTAAATATAGATAATTATCAAAAGCTTTTTTTTTTTTTTCATTCTTTCTTGTAGACGAGATCAAGTTACAATGAGTCGTGTGATGGCTTCTGAAATCTGTGTATAAGGAAACCTCAAAGTGAAATTAATAATCAGGACTCGTTTGGTATTAAATGAAATCATTTTGTCACAAATAGGCGAATTTGAGAGTTAAGATTCGAAATGGTTTAAAATATATTGTGTTACATCTTTTCCTCTAACTTTGATTATGATGTTGAAAAATAATGGCATGTTATAAGTATTCAATTTGTCACTAATAAATCAGGTTGCCACTAAATTTATGGTTTATAATGAAAAAAAAATACTCAAGCCTATTTAATTCAAAACATATTTATGAACAAACATTTTAACCATGAATGTCAAAAAAAGAAAGGAATCATTAAAAAATAATTGCCTCATCATTTTTACAGTACAAAAATAGAAACCAATACTAAAATTATTTATCAAATAAATCTAACATCACAAAGTACATTATTGTTTTTTAGTGCATTATTTTTAATTAATATATAAAAAATAGAATTTAAATGTCTAGATAATTATCAAGGTTTATTTCACTCTTTCGTGTAGACGCGATCAAGTTACAATGAGTCATATCATGGCTGCTGTCATGGTTCCCAAGGTCTGGGTAAAGAAAATCCCAAAGTGAAATTAATAATCAGGACTCGTCTGTATTGAATAAAATCGTTTTGTCACAAATAGGCGAATTTGAAATCGGTTTTTCGACCTCTTGAGGCAGGTGAAAGGAGGCGTCGAGCCGGAAACTCCGGCAAATAGGCCACCAACGAAGTTTCTTCTCTTGACGAAGGCGTAGTAGTAAATGGCATTCGGCATTCGTGTCACGCAGTAGGTTTCGTCGGCAATGATGTAGGATGCGGGCGAAAGCGACAGATTCTTCCGATACGGGGACGCTTTCCAATGCTGTTTTTAGAACTGAATATTTCGCGAAGGCGGATGCGTTCGGTGTTTGTTTTCGATTGGGGGCAACTTGTTGTGCGAAGTAGCACAGATTGGATTTCTTTAGTGTCTTCAATAACATTGTAAAACAAGACTGATTTTATCAGTATATCATATATCAAAATGACCAACTTGTAATCCAGTGGTAATGACCTTGGCCCCGTGCATGTGGAGGCCTGGACCACATGTTTAAAATCAATTGGTAGCATGCGTAGCAGTGACTGTTTGCAGAAATGCAGTAATAACTGCTACTTACAGACTCAATGGGGATTGTCATTTGTGTGTAAAGATTTTAGCATCGATAGTTAGGCTATTTGGTAAGAATTTTCTGGGTTTTTCCTATACGACGCAGTATGGACTAGTCACTCTTAAAAGTCCTCCTTGAAGCCAATGTTCTTCCATCATCATCCGTTGATGATGGAAGAACTCGACTCATTGCTCGAAAAACTCCGACTCATTGCATTCTACTCAAATGCTCTAGCTTATTTGCCTACTATTCTAACTCGCTGAATAAATA